>PVJO010001733.1:121457-162327 GCA_004026905.1 Hystrix cristata
CGGCACTGTAGCACCAACAGCTCTGCCTTCCTCACATGTCTGCCGGACTCTCCCTTCTGTTTCCTTCTTTCTCTTTAGAGGACCCTGTGACTGTACTGGGCCCACCGGGATAATCCAGGCTATCTCCCTATTTTAAGATCAGCTAATGAAGCCAGGTGAGGTGGCACACACCTGTAACCCCAACTATTCAGGAGGCTGAGGCAGGAGGATCCTGAGTTTGAGGCCAATCTGGGCAATTTAACAAGAACCCATCTCAAAATAAAAAATAAAAAGGGCTGGGGATGTAGCTCAGTGGCACCGTGCTCTGTCGTTCAACGCCCACTACCATGACAAATCAGCTGGCTTCATTGCCTGCACAAGCTTAACTGCCCTTTCCCCTGAAATTGTACAGGACCACGGGCTGTGGACCTCCCCGGGAGCTGCCATTCTGCTGATCACTAGTGTGATCTTGATTGTTCTTGTTCATCCTGAAGTGATAAATCCTGACTATTGTTGGGACAGAAAAAGGGGTCATTACTTTCCTGCCCATTGTAAAATGTCATCGCAGACCTTTCAAAAACAAAAGACGAGTAGTTAGGGACCAGCATACCACATTTATTAACATCCACATGTACCCTGCAGCCACACAAAATATGAAAAGTCACGAAGGTCAAGGTTGAAGCCGAAATCCCCTCTTTCCCAGGCGGAAGGAAACAGGACGCGTCGCAGCAAGTTGCAGGCAGGAGTGGACCTCACGTCTCCTGAGCTGCTGCAGTCTCTCCGGAGTCCCTTGCAAAGCCTGTCTGGGTGCGGTGAGGGCTTTTAGTCTTGTCTTTCCTGCTAGGGTAAATCTGTCCTGGTTATTTGATAGGGTTCCTAGGGAATCGGAGACCATTGCTTTTCCTTTGGGAGCAGCCTTGGCTTGTCACATAAGGGGACTTTGAAACGGAGTCCTGCCCCGCCTTGGGAGAGAAACCAGGGCAGGTCGGAGAGACCTGGATTCTGACACTGTCCTCCAGCTCAGCTGGCCTTCGGGGCGTGGTTTTCTGGGCCTCAGCACTCTAGGTGAACCCTGTGAGGGCAGTGACCCGCCAGCCAGGGTCAGGAGGAGGGCACCTGGGACCCGGCGAGTGTCAGTCAGGGAAGCCCTGCCACGTAAGGAATGAAGGAAGGAAGGAGCTGTGTGCGCTCCTCCTACAGAACTGCCCACCCGACAGCCGTGAACCCCACACTGCCCTGCGAAGTTGTGAGATCCTGGGTCCTCTCCCGTGCCCTGGACAGCCCTGGGAGGAAGGGAGGACAGGGCGGCCTCCGGGAGGGCATCGTGTCTTGTTGAAGTTTGCTGCTGGAGCACAGGTGGCCATGGTTTCCCTTCCGATGCCACACGGAGGCCCCGCGCCAAAGCAGAGATCTGGGCAGGTGCCTGAGGGGGCCGCTCCGCACCCAGACAGGCTGGCTGGAGCCGTGTTGGTGCTGGTTCCCGGGTGCACTAGCAGCTCCCACTCCGCAGCCGCCGTACTGACCTGAGTGTGTATGTCCTGACTGCTATTGAACAGACGGTTCCTTTGGCCAATAGCTGCCTCCTCTCAAACTGTTTCCCTCTTCTACGATAACCCTACGTTACAGGGTGGCTCCAGAGGTGAAGAGAGCACTTTGGAAGAGCTTTGCCCATAGTAGAGTCTCAATAAATTCTGACTGTGATCATCGTCATCTTGCGGGTGTGGTGTTGTTGGTGAATTTGACTTTGCCAGTGAAAGGGGCCAGGATGCCTTACATTCTCTGTCAGATGCCAGCACCGAACGAGCAGGGGTCAGTGTGGACTCTGGATATGGGGTATGGCAGGAGCAGGCGTCTGGAAAGTGAAAGATTGATGTTTGACGGTCGGCTCATTTCTCTGGGGTGTGTTTGGTGCGAAGAGCTAGCCCAGTGCCAAAGAGGAGGTGGGAACAGTCACCATCCTTTTTACTGTCCTTGAACTCAGGACTCTAGCTCTGCTGCCAGCCAACTACAACTGCGCAGGGAAGTTACTGTAAAGCAAAAGCTAATTTACCTCACTTACTTATAAAAATAATACAGTCCCACCATGAAAAATTTTGAAAACCCTGAATAGTGTGAAGGAAAAATAATCAGAGTGTCCCCTGGGAATGATGTTACCGTCTTGGTCTGTTTCCTCCTCTGTTGGGGAGTGGATAGCTCCCTGTGCATCCAGTTTTGACTCCTTCTCTTTTCACTATTGTCACACCCAAGGAAGGCATTTCCCGGCATCGTTAGAAGCCTGTAGATGTGATCCCTTGAAAGCTACACTTAATTGTGTGTCACAAAGTGCCGTCTTTGCTTGCCTTCCCATATGGCTGGGCATTTAGACCCTTTCTCTAAAGTGTGTGAAAGTATGTGTGGGCTGTGTGTTTAGAGATGCACTGCAGGCATACATTGTGACCTTTCTACACCTTTATGTGCTATTTTCTTTTTTAATGGGACCAATAATTTCAGTCTCCCACCCGCAAGGTTTTATGAGGCTTGAAAGAAGAAACAGACATCAAGGTATTTTGAAAACCATGGGAGAAAACAGCCTTTGAAATAGAAGGCCAGATTTTGAGCACTCCCTTTTTAAGGTGTGTGAGTGTGTGTGTGTGTGTGTGTGTGTTCCTCAACAGCAGGAAGATAGGTAAATGTAGAACTAGGAATAGTAACATTCAATTTTTTAAAATAGATTTTTATTAAAATTTATCCAAAATTACACGAACTTGTAGGCCATTACAAAAGCTTACAGACCACAATATATTGTGTCTTTTGCTTATGACAGTGAGCAATGTAAACAACCACATGAATGTAGCATTAAGTCACAACTACATAAAGTTACTGTAGTACCTAGTGTACGTGTCACTGTTTTGAGTTTGGGTTATTAGGTTCTTGTTTTTAAGATATCATTATTCCTCTGGGTTCCCATTCCCCTCCCCCTTTGCCCTCTTCCTGTTCCCTTGGACTCTTTGCCTGTTAGCTTATATCTAAGCCTTTGCCTTTTTGTATCCATTGTTTGCCCTTTTCTTTTGTTTGTATTTTGCCTCATTTGAATGAGGGATAGTGTCTTTACTGGAAATAAGATTACACATTTGATGAGCCACGTATGCTAGTTACATTTTATGTGATCTTGTTTTTGGTGGGTATATGTTTATACGTGCATATATATTTATAAATACACACAAACACACACCTGTGCACATATATGTACACCTACATAAATGTGTATGCTTATACACTTATATGTATGCAAAACATGTCTATATAAACATAAACATGTAAGAGAATTCAACTTTAATAAATGTTCATTTTGAAGGTAAAACTCATACAGTGTTTATGTTTCAAATGTTTATTCTGTTGATAGTGCATTTGGGTTTACCCTGTAATTCTTCTGTTGTTTATGGAAGTAGATAAACAGTACTCTTTAGCATTATGTTAATACTTTTATCCTACAGTGGACAAAAGTGTTTAGAATAGATTCACAAGCATTCAATGTTTATAGAGTATTTTATTAAACAAGAGACATGCATATCCCTTGAGTCATCCTAACAGCAACCCACAAGGAGAACTAGTATCTATAGCTTGAAAATGGGGAAACTGAGGCACAGAGGGATCAAGCAATTTGCCCATGGTGACACGGCTAGCTAGTGGACCTGGCTAGCCAGGACCTTGGCTGGGGTTTCTTTGTGCTGTCTTCGGCATACACACACACTACCACACGTCCTTCTCTGAGCGCCCCTGGCATCAGCTGCGAGGGCTCCTGCTTGCAGCTGATATTTCCTGAAATGGTATTTCCTGAAATGAAGCCCCCTTTTTATTTATTTGTCGAGCCCAGTCTGGGTCCTACAGGTCGGCAGAATAATCTGAAGATTATCTCTCCAGAGCTGGGGCGGTTGCTGAATTAGTATGCTTCATTCGAAGCACAAGTGACAAAGCAGGATCACCTTGTGTGCATCTACGCTCAGGTCTCCATGGCACACATGTGTGCCCAGCTGTACCTAAGTGCGGGTACCCATGAGCATGCCAGCTCATGTGTGGGGGCACCCAGAGGCTTGTACAGGACAGTTGGTTCACCAAGGAAATGAGTATCCACAACCCTGATTTTTCTAGTTCTAATCTTTGAGAAGATGCTGGACCAGAACCGAGACTGGGACTTCTTTGTGCTCTCTTCGGAATTGATTCTGTAGCATTGTTCACAGCACGCATGGGCCTTAAAACAAAAGAAAGCCAGGTGCGCTGGCCAACCAAGGGAGGAAGGCACAAAGCATCCCTTTACCAAGCGGCACCATCAGTAAGCTACCAACATTTAGGTTTCCTTACCCTCATTAGGTGACCAAATCCAGCATGGCTACATGTGCCTGTGTCCTGATCTGCTCTGTAATAAATCAATACCTTGGCATGGGAGACACAATTAAGGACAGACCACTAATTGACTTAGAAATTTCTCTTGTAAGCATTAGTAATTCATTCCTTCATTTACTTCCTCCAGTGCTGCTGGGTGGGTCCTTTTATGACAGCAGCAGCGAAGAGTGAGGAGGGAAATGTTTCCACCAGGACCGGGGCTGGAGTGGCAGCTGGGATGAACGCTTGGGGCTCAGAGGCCCACTTTGCAGCAGCCCAGTCGGAGGGTCCACAGTGTGAAGGGTCTGCCTGGTGGGGGTGGGTGGGGGCCGAGTCACATCCAGAGTCTGACATGGGTCTTGATGAGCTCAAGGCTGCATTCTTTTCTGGAAGCTTCTGGGAAATCCATTTCTTTGCCTTTGCCAGTTTCTAGAGGCCTAATGGCTTATAGCCTCTCTGTCTTCAAAGCCAGCAAGTCTCCTCTCTATGCCCATTCTTCCTTCCTCGTGTCTCCCTGGAACTCTTCCTCTGCTTCCCTCTTCTACTCCTGAAAGCCCTGTAATTGCACCTGTCCCAGCCAGGTCACCCAGGCTGCGCTTCCTATTTTCTGAACAGCTGGTGATCGAGCCTCATTCCACCTGAAACATGATATGTAGTACACAGTATTGAAAGTGGGAAAATCACTTTAGATGTCTTAAGAATTATAAAAATAATGCTTGTTCATGGTAAAATACTTAGAATGGTGAAGAGCTACCTGAAATATCTATCCAAATGCCCATTCTTACCCACTATCTGAGGTGGAGACACTCTTCACTAACTCTATGTTCCTTCTAAAATTTTCTATGCACACACAAGTGTATGTACTTCTTTCTCTCTCTTCTGTCTTTCTTTTTCCCTTTCTGTTCTCTCTCTTGCTTTCTTGTCAAGCATCCACCCATCCACTCATCCACTCATCCACCCATTCACCCAACCACCCATCCACCCAACCACCCACTGATGTGAATTGTCCTCCATATCATTGGGTATAAGAAGGGTTTTATCTTTTATTTTTCTAAATCAAGTAATTGTCTCTCTAAGCCTTCATTTGTCTGGATAACTTCATTATCCACATAGTTTACTTCAGTTCCAACCATAATTTCAGAGCTCCCCTGATCCCTTCTGGGGCTGCTAAAAATAGGGGTGGGAGGGGCTTAGTGATGCTTCAGAAATAGGATCCCGCATCTCCTTCTCTTTGCACACAGTCACAGATTTTAAAATAGCATCTGTTAACGATGAGGAAACCAACAAACCTATAGATGAAAACCTGCAAGAAATGTAGCAAGTACTAACAATTGCTGTTCCTTAGAGAGGGGATTATGGCATTTAAAATTTTCTTCTTGAACTTTCTCCTTTTTTCTAGTTAACAGATATCACTTTATAATCATCATAATAAAGTTACAATGCTCCATGTTGCTTCTCCACCTGCTTTTCCCTGCAGCTGAATGTCTGCTGGGCTCCTCAGGTTTAATAATGCAGAAAAGTTCTTGGAACGTGAACTGGAGGCTGTGCGTCCTCCCATCTCATTACTGCCTTTCTAGGCTGTGGGGAGACTCAGCGGGGCCTGGAGAGAAAGTAGTTTGCCTTTATGGCCACCTCATAGCTTTTTAAAATTGGTGTTCATGACTATTGTCCTTCCATGCCAATGGAGAATAATCATCCCTTGGGGCTTCTAAGCAGCTGGGCTGGCTTGAATCTGCCCTTATGCAGTAGGGTCTGGTTTAGGGAGGGCAGAGGTCCCTGGCGGGTGACTGGAATTTCCCTCCCAGCCACTGGGTTGTGAAGGGCCGAGCAGGTCTTATTCCAGGGGCAGCCGAGGGCCCAGAAAAGGCACATGAGGAGTCCCTTTGGGAGTTTCCTTAGCCTGATTGTCTCTAGGCACCCTGGAGTGGGAAAGGACACTGGTACTAGGGTCTGACCCACACTTATGGTCTTCATTCATACAGCTGTTTACCAGCAAATATTTAATGAATGCCTTCCCTGAACCAGAAATCGGGCTGAATGCAATGACAGGTAAAAGTAGACCTGTTTCCTGATAGGGTCTGGGGTGGACATAGTCAGAGGGGCTCTGCCATCTGTCTCCTCTGCTCTGTCTTGTTTTTGCCGTGTCCTCCACGCAGAGACTAACAGTGGTCTCCTCTTGCTGCCTGTTGGTGGCTTCTATTTCTGAGATTCCCATTAACCCTGGTCAACCTCAATCTGAAAATATTAAACAGAAACAGATATTTTGAGAAAGAGAAGAGATTGGGGTGAGAGACCATATTCAGATAACTTTTATTACACTACAGTGTTATAATTAGTCTTTTTTCTTAGTACATGTTTGCAGTATGTAACATATACATTCATTGTGGGTAGTTGGTACAAGTATCTGATACATTTTAATTCTTTTATGACTCCTTCTCCTCCCCACTCTATCTCTTGGTTCCCTTCCATTTGCTAAAGACCCATCTCTCTGTTTCCGATTGTCTATCTTTTATTTTGCTCTGTAATTTATTTGTTCTTTTGGTTTTTCATGTAAGAAAAACCATATGATGTTTAAGCCTATGTTTCCCAATTTATTTCACTTAAAATTATGGATTCAAGGTACATCCATTTTCCTACAAATGATTCAAATTTATCCTATTTTTAGAGCAAAATAGCAGTCCGTTGTGTATAAATACCACATTTTCTTTATCCATTCATTTTTTGGTGGACTTATGGGGTGCTTCCAAGATTTAGCTTGTGAATTGTGCTGCTATAAACATGGATAGGCATGCGTCACTCAGATATGATGTCTTTAACTCTTTTGAGAAGATATATTGAAGAGGAGTAGCTGGGTCAAATGAAATTTACATTTTTAGTCTTTTGAGGAATTTCCATAGTGGTCGTATTAGTTATTATTAAATATTGTGCATCCCTTATTGTGCCTGCTTTATAAATTAAACTTTATCATAGGTATGTGTGTGTAGGAAAAGCGTGGTATACATATGGATTGATACTGTCCATGATTTCAGGCATCTGCTGAGGGTCTTGGAATGTATCCTCTGTGGATTAATGTGAAGTGCTGAAATAGGAACTCAGTAAAAATTTGTGAAAAGGATGAAAAATTTATTTCCTGCTAGTTGGAGGCAACAATTCATCCCAATGAAATCTGAAAGTCAAATAAAATGAAGAATGTGGTTTCTGATTCTCGTAGACACGTCACTGTCTTTGTGGTCATTGTGATGGATACAGATGAGGCCCCCTCTTCTCCTGTCATGCTCACATTTTGCCTCATCCAGGTTGCCTGGGGAAACCCAGTCTCACCTGTCACTCTGGTGTGCACAGTCTGGTCACCTGGGTTCAAATCCTGGCTCCAGGACTGACCAGCAGTGCGAGCTTGCTTGGGGAAGTCATTTCCTCTCTTTCAGCCCCAGTCGCCTCCGTAAAATCAGGATGACAAGAGAGATGCTCCCACCGTATTGCCATGATGCTTAATTTGCACTTAAATTGCTTTCTGTCATGGTGACAAATTACCTGAAAAATAAAGGTGGGAAGATGGATTTTGGCTCGCAGTGTCAGAGGCTTCCATCATGGCCAGCTGCTCCACTGCTTTAGTCCCGAGGTAGACAGAGCATCATGGCAGAAGGGCACAGCAGAGGAAACCTGCTCACCTCATGGCAGTCGGGGAGCAGAGAGAGGGGAAAGAACCAGCAACAAGATGACCCTTCTCAGTCACTCCCCTGGTGGTCTACTTCCTCCAACTGGACCCTGCCTCTGAATAGCTTATTCAGCTGTGAACTCATCAGTGCATTAATCCATTAATGAGGTGCCCACCTCTGAACACACCAGCCTTTGGGAGATGTTTTTATCCAAAGCACAATATCAGTTAAAGTGTGTTGGTGGTTAATTGATTAATTGTCAACGTAGTGGGATCACTCAGCTGAATTAAGTCTGTAGGGTTCTGGGCATGGAAGAACCACTTACAGAGAATCGTCGGAATGGAGAACAGGAGGGAAGGGTTTCAGCTGATTTTCTTTGGAAGAGCTTTGTTGCAGCTGATCTTCCTTGGAGGAGCTTCAGGTGTTCTCTTCGGAAGAGCTCCGGTCTTCCCTGTTGCCAAAGATGGCTGCTGTTCTCTTTGGAGGAGCTCTAGTCTTTGCCTTCACCCTGGGCATTGTCTCCTGGTTTTTGGCATAGATACTTCAGCTTCCAGCACTGGCCTTTCTGCCTGCTGGCACAGGATCTTTGTCTTCTAGCACTGACCTTTCGACCTCCTGGTGCAGACCCCTTGGTTGTCCGTCACAGATCCTTCAGCCTCCTGATGTGGACTCGCATGGGACATTGCTGTGGGCACTGATCCTTTGTCTGGACCCTTTGGCTCTCTAGCACTTGGACAGACCTTTTGCATTCTTCTACATTTGACTCTGGGGGCGGCTAATCTTATAAATTTCTGTGTCCTGCATTAAATCTGATTCGGAGCGTGTGCAGTCTTTTGAGGAACCTTGTCCCAGCACCGCAAGCTCTTGTAAGCACTAATAACAGTGTGCGACATGGAGCTGGCCCAGAGTGGACTACTTCCTCCCTGCCAGCTGCTGTCTTTCTTGGTGGGCCCCTGGATTCTACTGCCCTCCTCTTTGTAGGAGTACTTGGTGACTCAGGGGGCACGGCTTCCATCTCCAGGGCTGAGGGGCTGCTGAGACAGACTCAGGCAGGGAGCAACAGAGCACGTGGCTCTTCAAGTACCTTTTTCCTGACCAGGCTGAAAGAGGCCAGCAGGGACTCAGATATGGAGTGATATGTTGGAATCGGTGTCCTAACACTGTCTCCCAACTGAGTTCAAGCAGCATCCCAGCACTTTTCACTTCTTTGTCAAAATCCAGGTCCCAAATTACCCCACAGACCCTCAGTGAGCCAGAGAGCCCCTTTCCCCAGAACTCTGTGCCCACCCGAGGGTTGCCAGTAACTCCTCAGCAGTGTTCTATAGCTTCTCCGCTCGTGGGACCATGAGTGTTCAACAGTCAGTTCTGCAGAAAGAAAAGAGTCTTCACATCCATGTGCACAAGTGTGTGCTGCACTGACCTGGCATAAAGGATGTAAATTCACCTGTATTATTTAAATTCTAATAAAATAGATGCTACTCTGTATCATAAATTCCAATGTGGAATGGACTCTCACAGCACACTGCCACTCATTTGCCAACTTCGTTTTTGTGGCACTGGGAACAGAACCCACTGAACTTCACCCCTTGCCATTTTTA
Organism: Hystrix cristata; assembly: GCA_004026905.1. Taxonomy (NCBI): domain Eukaryota; kingdom Metazoa; phylum Chordata; class Mammalia; order Rodentia; family Hystricidae; genus Hystrix; species Hystrix cristata. The sequence goes on from PVJO010001733.1 coordinate 131,050, forward strand.
TTTTTTGAAACTAAGTTGTTGAGTTGCTTAGGTTGTCCTAGAACTACTCACCCTTGCAGAGTGCTGGGATTACAGGTACCTTTGCCTGGTTTTCACCAACTCCTTTTATAAGCTGACTGATGACTGCAACTGGACAACGATTTGACAAAATTAGGCTGTGAAAACATGCTTGATTAGTTTTCCACTCAGCAGAGATGCCTCTCGGACCATGGAATGAATGAGTGCAGTGCTTCTGTGAACATGGGTTGCTATTTTCATTTATGTCAATGAGTAAGTTGGAAGTGAAGCCGAAAAGACGTATACCACAACCTCACTCCGACGGCACGAGTGACTTCTCTGCTGAGTTAGCAACAGTTTGTAGATACTGGAAGAGCTTTTCCTCAATTTTTTTGTTCTGTTCACAATATAATGGTTACCAACACGACACATTTTTGGGTTCAATCTGCCTTATTAACATTTCTCCATCACTTTCTTAAACTGAATGGTTAGACAACCAACAAAGCAAAAATCAAACTCTGAGTTGTAGTGTCTGCCCATTCCTGTGGTGTAAATGAACACACCATGGCTGATTTCGAGCCGCATTGTAGAAATCACTAAATGTGCAGTTGGGAAGATGTGTGTGACAGCTCTACTTCACTGTGTGATAGTTCTACCGTGCACATGAGTAGGTTACACATGAGTGTAACACATGAGTAGGTAGGATACACATGAGTAACTTCCAGAGGCCGGGGAACAGCAAGTGTAGACAAATAATTAGGAACTAATCGATTTTGTGTATTTTTATCTTTGTTTTAAATAAATTTGTTTACTTATTAGTCTAAATAACTTTTAATAATGTCTGTGTCAATACAAGGCATCACGATGGATCACAAAATTCCTAAGAATTTAACAACTGGCATTTGTGAGTTGGCATGAGCTGGCTTTGGCACACCTTTGAGACTCGATCTGATGGATGCCTCAGGCTGAGCGGGTCTTTATCCTTTACCCTTCTCTGGTCACAGTGTTGGGCCAATCACCTGCTACATCGACAGCCTTCTGTAAATATGGGCTAGTGAAGGAGTGACTGTTTTTGGGTTTTTTTTTGTTTTTGTTTTTGTTTTTTTGGTGCCAGGGATTGAACTCAGGGCCTTGTGCTTGCTAGGCAAGTGTTCTAACCACTGAGCTAAGTCCCCAGCCCCTGAAGGAGTGACTTATATTATTTGTGTGCCTTCTGCCCTTCTAGTCTGTAAACTCCTTAAAAGAAGAACCATGTAACAGTCATCTGAATCCTCAGTGCTCAGCTGAGGGGCTGGCACATAGTAAGTGCTCAGTAAATTGATGACTGACCAAGTTTACTCCTGGGCTACCTGAAATACTTCATCTGGTCACAAGCACGGTATTATATAGGGTGGATATGGATGAGTCTCTGGTTACCATTTCTTCCCAGGGATCAGCTAATGTCACTGCCTGGACGAGGTGTCTATTGCTGCATAAAAAATCACATTCTTCATGATTTAAAACAATGCACACTGAGTACCTCTCAGCCTGTGTGGGCCAGGCATTCCAGTGCATCCTAGCTGGGCTTTCTGCCCAGTGTCCTTCAAGGCTGCGATGAGTGCGTTGGTTATGTTTCATCGTCTGGAGGCCCAACAAGGAAGATTTGCTTCCAAGTTCATTCATGTTATGTGATTGAGGTTGTCACACGTTTCTTTGCAGTATGTGACTGAGGGCCCCAGATGTCTGCTGGCTCTTGGCTGCAGGCCACCCTCACGTCCTAGAGGCTCTGATCATGGTTCCTTGCCCTGCAGGCCCCTCAGGATGGCTGCTGACCAGCAAATCAACAAGGAGGATCTCCCTCACTTCTAGGAGGGCAGAGTCCCTTTTAAAGCTATTTACTAATTAAATCAGGCCCACCGAGAATAATGCTTCTGATTAAATCTAAGTGAACCGATATGGAATGTTAATCAGAAAAATTCCTTAATGTTTGCTGTATTTTATTGGCTGCAGCAAGTCAGAGTTTCTGCAGCACTGGGGTGGGGTGGTATCACCAGGTGGAGATCACTGGCAGTCACTCGGGGGTCTGTCTGCCACACCGTTTCATATCCTGCCCCCAGCCCTCCCATGTGTTGTCTACAGCTCTAGATTTTGCCCACAGGCAGCCAGTGATCGCTGCATTTCTCACCTTAGATTATTTTTCTTTCCCTTATTGGGTGGTTGATCTGCATAATTTCCATGTTTATCTAGTGCTGATGTTGGATGTGTAGGAGATGAAGTGGTTTCCTTGGTGGCAAAATGATGAACCCAGATCCTTTTGTACTTCTGGGACAGGACCTAAGTGTCCTACGACATCTGGAGGCCTAAGAAAAAGAAGTCGCCAAAAACCAACACATCTACTTATTTGCTATTTTTATTTCTTCATCTGAGAAGTGTTTATTCATTTCAGATGCCCATTTTTGGATTGGATCTTTAAATTTGGGAGGTTTGATTTTTTTGATTCTTTATATATTCTAGATGTTAGACCTTTGTCTGAGGGGCAGCTGGCAAAAATTTTTTCCCGGCCTGTGGGTTTTTGCCCTGCTCTATTGGTGATTTCTTTTGCTGTGCAAAAGCCTTTTAATAGGATGTGGTCCCAAGCACTGATTCTTTGTATCATTTCCCGCACAGTGTGGGTTCTGTTCATAAGTTTTTTCCTATACCTGTGTCTTCAAGAGTTCTTCCTATTCTATTCTCCAATAGATTTAGCGTTTCTGTTTTAATGTTTAGATCTTTGATCCACTTTGGTTTTAGCTTAGTACATGGTGAGAGACATGTATCTAGTTTTAGTTTTTGGCATGTTGCCAGCCAATTTTTCCAGGACCATTCATTCAAGAGGCTGCCTTTCTTCCAGTGAGAGTGTTTGGCTCCTCTGATGAAGATGAGGTATTTGAATGTGTTTAGAGTTGTTTCTGCATCTTCTAGCCTGTTCCATTGGTCCTCAGGTCTGTCTTCGTGCCAGTAATATGCTGTTTTTATCACAGTAGCTTTATAGTATAATTTCAAGTCGGGGATTGTGATGCCCCCTGCCTTATTCCTGTTGCCCAGGATTGTTTTTGCTATTCTTGGTCTCTTCTGGTTCCCGATGAATTTCGTGATTGTTTTTCTAATTCTTTAAAGTATGTTATTAGTATTTTGATTGGAATTGAAAATCAAAACAACACTAAGATCCCATCTCACTCCAGAAAGAACAGCTATTATCAAAAAAATCAACCAATAACAAATGCTGGCGGGGTTGCAGGGAAAAAGAAACCCTCCTTCTCTGTTGGTAGGAATGTAGACTGGTCCAACCACTGTGGAAATCAGTATGGAGATTCCTCAGAAAAATACAACTTAAAGGTTCCATAGGACCCAGCTATTTCTCTTCTTGGCATCTTTCCAGAAGAATTAAAATCACCATGCCAGAGTGATATATGCACAACCATGGTCATAGCAACACAATTTGTAATAGCTAAGTCTTGAAACAACCTAAATGCCGAACAACTAATGAATGGCTAAAGAAGATGTGGCTTTTCTACACAATGGAGTACTACTCTGCCATGAAAAAGGATAAACAGGAGACATTTGTAGGTAAATGGATGCATTCTGAGAACATACTCTTAAGTGAAATAAATCAGACATTCATCAGTGCACATCAAATTGTTTCTCTGATACGAGAAACCGTAAGTATAAATAAGGACAAAGAGGTATAATAGATATTATGTAAAAAAAGAGTATTCAAAAGAGAGGAGAACTAGATAGGGAGAAGGGGGAAAAGAAGGAAGGGAAAAAGAAAAGAAAGGAGAAAGGGAAAAAATGAAAAATGTAAATAAATCTGCTGCAAATAGGGAAGGGTAGGAGAACGGAAGGGAGGGGTGGGGAAGATAGGGGAAAAAGATATCATGTACAGGTACAAAATAACCATGTTGAATATGATCATTTTGTATACAATGTACCAATACATGTTCTTGGTTAAAAATAAAAATTAAAAAAATAATAAAACCAGCACATCAGTACTAGGAGCAAAGGGCAGAGTGGCTGACACCTCCCGTGGATCTTATCTGGGGTGGCCATGGGGATCAGGAGCAGTTGTTGAAAAGGGTAGTGGAAGAAATGGGTTCAGTAACTTAGATTTAAGGTGCCCCGTTGTCAGGAAGGCAGGAGGTCCTTCATCTTACTTCTTTTGACAATAGCTGTACTTCTTTTGGGCCATCTGGAAGTTGTTGTGGTATCAGTGAACTCTTTCAATTTGTTTGCCATTTTTTAAAAAAAGCAAAATCCTTCAATATTTAAGAGGCCTGGGCCTGAAAAAGAGGATTCCTGATATTCACAACTACAAAATTAGGGCGTTTTCCTTTTTACCCAATGTTTCTGCAACAAATACTTATCCATCCCAGGCTGTCTGCCAGGCCCCCTGGAGAAGTGGGTAAAAGGATATAAAACAAGTTTTCCCTCATACACTTCTAAGTCTGGTAGGAAGCCTACAAGGAAATTACATCATGAATTAACTCCAGTGTCAGAAAAATGCTTTGAAGAAGTGAAGAAAGAAAAAATAATATAGGGGGAAGAGTACTTGAGATGGCATAGTCTGGGGAAGTCTTCAAGAGAAGCTATATTAAAGTTGAAACCTGAAAGATGAGAAAACCCCAGATACTCTTTTTAAAAAAGTTTTATTTTTAACTTTATTTTTTGTTAGTATATATTTGTCATATATGTTTATGACATTCATCATAGAGAATTTGTGCACGTACATAATACATCTTAATTCTTTTTTTCCCATTCCCCTCCCCTCCCTTCCAACCTTCTTCCCCTCCCCATTTACAGAAGCTTGGTTTCCATTTTTTCCTTCTAGTCTTTTTCCCCCTTTTTCCTTTCTTCCCTTCCCCCTTCCCTCTCCCTTGTTCCCCTTCCCGTTAGAACATGTTCTTCCTTCTTCCCAGTGTCTGTCCTCCTTTTTGCTCCTTTTCTACACTTTGGGTTTCTCACACAAAAGAAACAATGCAATATTTAAACTTATGTGTTTGATTTATTTCACTTAAGATTATGGTCTTGAGATGCATCCATTTGCCTACAAATGACTCAAGTTTATTCTTCTTTATGGCACAGTAATACTCCATTGTGTATAAATACATTTCTTTATGCATTCATCTTTCAATGGGCATATGGTCTGTTTCCAAGATTTAGCTATTATAAATTGTGCTAATAAAATGGGTTACAACATGATATAAACATGGACATGTGTATATCACTGTGGTATGATGCTTTTAACTCTTTGGGGAAGATACCTAGAAGGGGAGCAGCTGGGTCAAATGGAATCTCTAGTTTTAGTTTTTTGAGGAATCCTCATACTAATTTCCATGGTGCTTGTACCTGTTTACACTCCCACCAGCAATGGAGAAGGGTTTCTTTTTCCCCATAGCCTCACCAGCATTTGTTATTGGTTGATTTCTTGATGATAGTCACTCTTTCTGGAGTGAAATGGAATCTCAGTGTTGTTTTAATTTGCATTTCTCGAATGACTAGTGATTTTGAGCCTTTTTCATACACTTATTTGCCATTTGTACTTCATCTGAGAAATGCTTATTCATTTCAGATGCCTATTTTTGGATGAGTCTTTAAATTGAGGAGTCTGAATTTTTTTGAGTTCTTTATATATTCTAGATGTTAGTCCTTTTTCTGAGGTAAATTTTTTTTTCTCATTCTGTGTATTGTCTTAGCACTCTGTTGAAGGTTTCTTTTGCTATGCAAAAGCCTTTTAATTTGATGTGATACAGTTGTTAATTTTTTGTAATATTTCCTGTGCAATTGGGGTTCTGTTCATAAAGTCTTTGCATACATCTATATCTTCTGGAGTTTTACCTATTCTATCTTTCAGCAGATTAAATATTTCTGTTTTTATATTTATATTTTTGATCCATTTCAATTTTAGTTTAGTGCATGGTGAGAGATATGGGTCTAGTTTTAGTCTTCGGGATGTGGAAAGCCAGTTTTTCTAGCACCATTTATCAAAGAGGCTATCTTTCTCCCAGTGAAGGTATTTGGACCCTTTGTCAAAGATAAAGTAGCTGAGTGTGCTTGGAGTTGCTTCTGCATCTTCTATTTTGTTCTGTTGATCTTCTGCTCTGCTTTTTTGCCAGTGCTATGCTGTTTTTGTCATGGTAGCTTTGTAACATAATTTAAAATTGGGGATTGTGATGCCCCCTGTCTTGCCCTTGTTGCCCAGAATTGTTTTTGCTATTCTAGGTCTCATCTGGTTCCTTATGAATTTTAGGATTGTTTTCTCTAGTTCTGTGAGGTATTTTGATTGGGATTTCATTAAATCTGTATAACAATTTTGGAATTTGGCCATTTTCACTATATTGGTCCTGCCTATCCAAGAACAGGGGATATCTTCCCATTTTCTGATATCCTTTTTCAGATTACTGTTCAATATCCTTTTTCAGAGTACTACAGTTTTCAATGCATAGGACTTTCATTTCCTTTGTTAGATTGAACCCTAAGTATTTCATTTTTCTTGATGCTACTGTGAAAGGTGTGGTTTCCCTAATTTCTCTCTCCATGAGTTTGTTATTTATGTACAGGAATGCTATTAATTTTTGAGTTTTGATTGTATCCTGCTACACTGCTTAATTTGGCTCTTAATTCTAGGAGTTTTTTGGTGGAATTTTTGGGGTCTTCTCTGTAGAGTGTCATGTCATCAGCAAACAATGATAATGTAACTTCTTCCTTTCCATCTTTATTCCTTTTATTTCTTTCCCTTGTCTAATTGCTCTGGCAAATATTTCTAGAACTATATTGAGCAGAAGTGGTGATAGAGGGCCTCCTTGTCTTATTTCTGATTTTAGAGTGAAAGTTTTCAGTTTTTGACCATTTAGTATGATGTTGGCTGTTGGTTGGTCATAGATGGCTTTTATCAGATTGAGATAAAGACCATCTATTCCAATTTTCTATAGGTCTTTCTTTTATGACAAATGGATGTTTGACTTCGTCAAATGATTTTTCTGCCTCTGTTGAGATTATCATGTGGTTTTTGTCCTTGGTTCTGTTAATATGGTATATTACATTTATTGATTTGCAGGTGTTAAGCCACCCCTGCCTCTCTGGGACGAATCCTTTTTGGCCATGATGTATAATCTTCTTGATGATTTTCTGCATTCTTTTTGCCAGTATCTTACTGAGGATCTTTGCATATTTATTAAGGAGATTGGCCTGTAGTTCTCTTTTTTTGGTTGGCTCCTTCTCTGGTTTTGGTGTCAGAGTAATGCTTGTTTCCAGGAATGACTTTAAGAGTGTTGCTTCCTTTCAATTTCATTAAAGTTTGAGGAGTAGTGGTACTAGGTCATCTCTAAATTTCTTGCAGAAATCAGCAGCGAATATATCAGGACCTGGGTTTTTCTTTGTTGGTAGTTTTTTTTAATTACTTCTTCAGCTTCACTGAACTGATATTGTGTTCTTGACTCAGCTTTAGTAATTCATATGTATCTAGGAATCTGTTCATTTCTTCTGAGTTTTCCATTTCAGCAGAGTACAGGTTCTCAAAGTAGGTATTGATGATCTGGATTTCTGCAGGATCCATTGTGATTTCATCCTTTTTATTCCTAATTGCATGGATTTGATTCTTTTCTTTCCTTGTTTGATAAGGTTGGCCAAGTGTTTGTCTATTTTATTTAATCTTTCAAAGAACCAACTCTATGATTCATTGATTCTTTGTATTGTTTTCTTAGTCTCAATTGGATTAATTGGTAGTGTCCAATTCAGTGTGCGACTCTGTTCTTGCTGGTAGACAATGGGGGCAGTCGGAACCCAGATCTGTGCTGGATAATCCCTCAAAGCCTGCAACAGGATTAGGGCAGGGTGCCAGTTCCGGTATTTTCAAATCCACAGAAGTTTAGGCTGATCCTGGGCTCTGGTTGTGGGGTTGGGGCCTGAGCTGTTCAGCCTATAACACTCTGGGTGTCTCTCGCTGGCCTGACATGGCTTCCTAATCCCGGATGTCTCCCACGGTTGTCCCTCACACAGTCACTGTGGGATTTCAACACTGGGAGTTCCGAACTGAAGCCAACCTATGGCCACTCTGAGTCCTGAGTTCAATTGGCTCCTCCCTAAACTGGCATCTGACCAAGCACCCTCTCCAGGGAACACAACAATTGCTTGGACTGGAGTCACTCACCAACTATTATAGTGCACAGCATCTACTGCTCCATTCCACCAGTGCATTTCTCCTTGGAGGCCTCTGGAGTTACCCACTCTCACTGTGTCTTTGTAGATTCGATCCTCCTCTCCATGCCACAGGCTGGGAGCTGGGGATAAAGTGCAGATTGTCCCCTCCTTTTTCTGCACTGAGGTTTGTCTCTTCACTTTTCCTGTGGGCTCCAATTTTCCCTTCCCTCCTGGGCCCCTGGGATTCACCTCCTTCCTTCTTTTCTTCCCCAAGTTGTTATTTTCCAGTGTCTGGATTTCAAATCTTGGAAAGGTTGATGTGTTGCTGCTTACTGCTCTGTCGTCTTCCCAGAAGCCTCCCCCAGCCACTCCTAATGGAGTAGGGAGAACGCTTTAGGAGGAGGGACGGAGTATGGGAAGTCCCAGCTGGGAGAGTATTTGGTGTGGTTAGGACACAGCAAGTGAGAAGGAAAGAGTGTGAGCAAGGAGGTAAGAGGCCACATCATGTAGATATGCATGAGAGGCTGAATTGGGAAGATCTGATGGGTCGGTCTTGGAAGATAAAGGAAGGTAGGTGTCACAGATGTCTCCAATTATCATTTGAGAGCTGGTTAGAGCCAGGTACCAAGATTCTGGCTCTCCAACCTTCCAGAATGTGGTCCTTGGTATGAATTCGTGGTATGCTGGCAAATAGGCTCCTCCTCTGTGGCAGTCAGGGTGGAGCGCCAACTCATTTGGCTTTAGGATTTGCCCCAGGGATCAGTGGAACACACTTCTAGGTGTGTCTGGGTACGTCATGGAGGCATGGCCTTGGGGTCTATTTCTGGTCCCTTGCCCTTTCCTCTCTGGCACTGCTCTCCGTCATGAACTAAACTTTGCTCCACCACACCCTTCGACCATGATATCTCTGCCTTTGAATGAGATGATCATGGACTGAAACTATGAACCAAATTAAACCTCTCCTCCTTTAAACTGTGGGTATTAGGTATTGTGTCTCAGCAAAGAGAAAGCTAATATGCCTTCTTTCCATAAGAAGCACTGATTATTAGCATTTGTTGATTTCTGTGCTATGCATACTCTTACTATGAACAGAGTCAATCTATCAATCAGTTCTCAAGAATCCTCAATAGGGGGCTAGGGATTTAGCTCAGTGATTAGAGTGCTTGCCTTGCAAGCACAAGGGCCTGAGTTCGATCCCTGGCACCACCAAAAAAAAAAAAAAAAAAAAAAAGAATCCTCAATAGTTAATCAGATCTTGCAAGCCAGGAGAGACCTGCTATGGTACCTCAAACTACTTAGCATGTTCCTGTGTTCAGAACACTCACTGCCAGGTGGTGGCTGTGAGATCTGAATGAGTTCCTTCTCCACTCTGCCACCTCTCTACCTCTTTTTTATTTTTATTTTCCCACAGCAACCTCAGGTGGTGACCACAAAGGAAAACATAGCATCTCATTGCTGACTGCTGCCAGGGAGATGTACTATAGGTTTCATGGCAATTGTCTAATTATGTCTCAGGAGCTCATTCCAGAAAAAGCTGAAAGAAAAATTAGTGCAATTAATTGGTCCTTATAAACCATTTAGGAAAACCCAGCTTGACACAAGAAGTCTTAATCTAGAGAGCATGTCTAGCAGAACCTGCTGTGAAGTGGGAGGGTGTGATGGTTTGTGTCTAGATGCACCCGCCCTGCCAAAGCCTCATGCAGTCATAGGTGGGGCTTTCGGAGGTGGCAGGATCTAGAGTGTGTGATGCTGGGATTAAGTATGTGTGATTACTAAATTGGTTGGCATAGTTCTGGGTAGGATTAATGGTGTCCCACCTTGGTTGTGAGTGCTACCTGCTCTAAGGGAAGGTAGCCTGGATATGATATAAAAGTGAGGGAAAGAATCTGTCCCTTGTTGCTTGCTGCTTGCTGTCTTCTGCCTGCCCTGCTTTACCATGGACTATTTCTCCTCTGTGATGCCCCTCTGCCATGCTGTCCTGCCTTAGAGGCAGCCCACTATGAACTGAAACCTCTACAAACTGTGAGCCAAATAAACCTTTCCTATTTTAACTTTGAGGCTTGGGCATTTCGTACCAGCAATGCGAAAAGTAACTAAGACAGAGGGAATTGCACTCCAGGCACAGGCAGACGGTAGCTGGTGACCCTAAACCCTCAGCCCTGCTCTTGTGGTTCCCTTAGATGTGGTGCTTTTAGAACCTCAGTCTCTTGTGTTCCATCAGTGTTCCAATAGTTCCTCTTTGGATTTTCCCTTTCACATTCGGGTACTGCCATCACCTTGGTCATTCAATCTCAAAACTCTGAATGTAACTTTGATGCAGAGCACTCTTTTGTCCTCGACTTTAATCTTCAGGTTTGAATAGATTCCCTCTGGTATTTCCTGCCCCTGCTTCTTTATATTTGTGCTCATTGTCACTTTCAGGACTTTGAAACTCCAGGATCTGTGCCCTGGTTTATCTCCCTTCTCTGTTCTCTATGATGGAGCAGCCCAGACTCCCTCTATGGGCTGCAGGGAAGCCACTCCTGCCACTCATTTCTGTGCCCCACTAGAGAAAGTATTGGGTTCATCCATGGTGCCATGTTCTCTCTTGCCTTTGCACTTTTCTTACTGCAAGAAACACTCTTTTTTATTGGATTAGCTAGGATAAGGGAGATTATGTGGTGGTAATAAAGTAACACCCAAATTTCAGTTACTTAATACAAGAAAAGTTTATGCCCCACTCTTGAGAGGTGCTATGTGGATTGGTCACTTCTCCATTCAAGGTCACAACTGCAAAGGAAGAGAGGAACAATAGACACTTGGATCTTACCCAACTCAGCTTGGAAGTGGCATATGAATTGGCCAAGTGGCTTCAAGTGAACAGCAAAGGAGGCTGGGTAATGTGGGGAAGCACATAGAGTGTTTGTTGCATCCTGTGGGGGTGCCACTTCATTCTTCAGACCTGTTCTTCAGATCTCTGACCAGTTACCTCTTGTGGAAAGCCCTGCCCACTTTCCCAGCGTGGGTTCAAGTTTGCCTTTATGAACACCTTCACCCTGGCTGATCCAGCTGGCTGCCAGTCCCCTCCTCAGCCCTCAGCTCTGCAAAGGCAGGGACCAGATCTGTCTCCTCTTCAGTGCCACCTCCCTCCATGCCAGCATAGCAACTGCCCTGCTGCAGGGCTTGGGAGGCCCTGCTGGAGTGAATGGCTATCCCTCACCCTGGCATTCAGTGCTTGCTACACATGTGGGCTGACTCCCGTCCTTCTCCCTGGCCCTCTTCAAACAACTCCTTCGGGTTTAAGATTTTTTGTGCCTAAAAGGAGGGTTAAGTCCTTGGACTTTGGTCAGGCAACTCCAAATCCGATTGCCAGCTTTAGTGTATACTTGTTGCAGGACCTTATACAAATTATTTCGCTGCTTGGTGCCTCAATTTCCCCATGGATTCCATTACACCTATTTAACTGGGGAATTCAATTGAAAAACTGCTTTGAATATGCATCGTTATAGAACATGGCAAATGCCATACTTGACTTACCCTCAGACGCACGTTTTTCCTCACCTTTTAACATATCTGAAATCGGGATTCATTTTATAAATGATGTTAAGAAAGCAGTGTGTCATTGTTCAATTAGGGTTTTTTGTGGTACATTAATTAACGGCTTCTCTTAGATTCTATGACACACGAGCATTAGTAACTGTTGTTTTCTTCCTCTTAAAATAACCTCCACTTATAATAAATGTTCATCTGAGACACTTCTCCTATCCTTCTAAGCCTTTTGATTAAAATGAGTGTGAAAATCCCAGCCCTTTCTCGCCAGCACCTTGTGGTGGGAGAGGTGTTGTGAATTTTGCCTGTGTCTCACCCAAGAGGCCTCCCTGCCAGTCTCACGCACACCGCCTCTCCTTCCTTGGAATTTCTCCTGATGAAAGCACTACTCAGAGCCTACCCTGGACATGATTAAAAGTTCCTTTCCTAAAATTAATTCCATCTCCCTTTGGAGTGCTAATAAATTTGTGAGGCACTGTTCCAAGCCCTCATGTGAGCCCACATAACCAACGAGGAGGGCATTATTTCTAAGATGAGGAAACTGAGGCCCAGAGAGTTCTGATAATAACAAGAAGACATACAGCCAGTGATGGAGGATCTGGCCTGTAACTGGGCTTGTGTGCCGGGAGATTGCACTCAACAGCCTCGTGTATGTTTCTAATACATTTTGGGGTCATCTACAGACATGGGCCCAGGACACAACAAATGCTGACACTATATTATTTGCCACCTTGGAGAAGCATTTTGTTGCTGTTATCAGTGTAAACCCTCAGTTTGCATTCTCCTATTCAGTATCTTATTTGATTCCTCTGACTTTTCCCCACAGAGAAAGGCCCTACTGCTTTATTTGCAGGCCTTGCCTTTCCTAAAGTCTGCTGCTCCAAGCCCCGCACTGTTCACGTCTACATAAACCCCGCCTGCAGTCCCGTCCAATTACAGGAGAGTTCCCCGCTGCCGTTTTGTGAGGGTGTTCAGGTGTTTCAGAAACATCTCCGTGCGGCAGCTACAGGTGTTGGATGGCTGCCCAATAGCACGCTAAAGAGAGAGCAGACTTGGAGTTTCCAAAAGCACCGAAACTCTCTGGTTGCCCCCACTCAGCATGTGCCTCTTGCCACCTGATATCTGGACCGGTGCAGCCTCGGGGCTGAGGAGAATTTGGGCTTTCTTGTCTGTGGCTTCTTCACAGCTCATGAGTGTGAAAAGTCAGTCCTTGGCCGTGAGCAGGAAGAGGGTGCTTTCGAGCTGGGTAGATGGTGCCAGATTGTTTCCTGGAGTGACAAGGGGACAATGTCACGGTGCTGGTGAATTTACAAGATTACGGCCTCCGGTGTTAATCTAATGGGGGCTCCTGTGCACCACAAATGAAGCCCACTCCTGGGTAAGGGGCTCTGGCTAAGCACAGATGTGGGTCTTGGAAAAGAAGGAAATAGAATGGGCATCAAAAATACCTCTGTCTTTAATGGTGAGAACGAAGTGGCAAAGGAACCAAAGACAGAGTCTCAGGGCTGCAGGCTGCACAGGGTCTGGGGCCTTGGATGATCTGTGCTCAAACATGCTGTGGGATTGACTGCACCTCCATTGGCCCAGGTTCCGCTCCATACGGAGGTGCCATGTACCCACCTTCTCCCTGCTATTCCTTCTCTTTCTCCAGAGCATTTTAATCTCTATATGGTGGCTCTTTTGTGTTTGGAGAGCTTAGCGGGTTTAGCTTTAAGACTCAAACTCCAGACCCAGCCTCATGAGCCCTTCATGGTTTAGGGCTTGGGGGAGAATGTCCTGCTATAAGGGTCCTACTTTCTGGGTGTTCTGTTGCCCCGAGGCCTTCCTGGGCAGGTGTGATATACTCTGGACGATACAGAGCATTCCCGGTGCTTCTGGGGGGCTGGGGAGCACGCGGCAGGCTCTGAGTCCTTGGTAACTTCACATTCAATTTCCCTACCTGTTCCTCAACCCGCCCACAGATAATCTTTCATCAGCTCTGTCGGAGATGAGTGTTTCTTACCTTCCTTTCTTGGTGATTATTGTCTTTACTCTGATTTGCCACCTTTACATTTGACGCAGTTTGCTACTCCTTTCCAAGGTCAGTTCTGTGGTCGCCATACCGATTCTCGGCGCTTTTGTCATCTGGAACCTGGAGAAAAGAGAGAGAGAGGGCTGGAAAAGAAAGGGAGAAGGATTTAGAAGGTAGGAGGGCTGGAGATGAGAGTGGAGAGTGGAGAGTGGAGAGGAGAAATAAGTCCTTGAGGTCAGGAGTGGAAAGAGCTGGGCAGGTATTGTCCAGAAAGGCTGTTCCTGGGTGGGAGAAAACTGGGGAGAAGAGTAGACGTACTTGAGGAATATCAGCTGGCTCCCCTTGAGAAACACAAATAGAAGTTGGAATTCTTGTAAAAATTTCTCTTGGAGGTTGGACTGCATTTAGTTGAACACAGCTCTGTAGAGAATGGGTTCGGGCAGGCCTTGGAATATACTAGGGTTATGCAACATTCACTGCCTCTGTGCTGGGTGCCGAGGGAACAAATACGAGTTAGACTTGACCCACACCCCAGAAACCCGCAGAATTCAGTGATTCTATGAGATTGTGATCCTCGGGTTGTAATATTTCAGAATCCCTTTCTGCTAAGTGTACTGGCAAACACGCTTCAAGCACTTAAATCAGAAGGCAGAATTTTGGGGGGAAGCTGATCTGTGTCTTCTTCTCATTCTTTGGAAGAGTTGGGGTTCCAGATAGGTCCTGGGACCAAAGTTCAGCTGCCTTTGGGAGGGTCCTATTCACCAGCTCAAAGGATGCATATTCCTGGAGGAAAAAAGCTCAGGGTGGAGGATCTGCCCTTCTGGTTCTCCGTTTCTGGGCTTTGTCTAGCTCCATCCTCCCTCTGGGGCCCCCTCTCTAAATACACTTGGCCACTAGAACAGTGTTTGAAATCTGTTGTGGCAGCTAGCTTGGCCTAAATCCATAAAGGCAGTAGGTAAATTGATTAACTAGGGTCAGTGTTTAGAGTCTGTTATAGGATAATGGCTTGTTAACTTAACTAAGCCCTTGTCCATTGCTGAGAAATGTTATTCAGAGAAAACATTGACTGAGGTTCAGTCTTTACCAGAAGGCTTATGTCTTTCGATTGACTTGCACTCACATGTGAATCTTTGTCTTTCAGGAATCAGCAAAATGGCTGAGATCGCTTAGCATATGGATAAGCAAGGTCTAAGCTAATGGATGTGCTAGTGGTCTCTCTCTGCTTAACATTAGTCCCTTTTATTTATCTTTAGCTTTCACTCATCTGTCAATATTTTGGTTACTTTTTCTCCTCTTGTCTATATATTATAAACGTGTGTATATCCAGCACTGGTATTCTTTGGGCTATCATTTGTTAGAAGCTGTGACCTCATTCTATATAATTCTCTGAACTATTATACTAATAATAGAGATAATAATAATAATAGCCAGCCCTTGGTATCTGATTAGCACTTTATGGTTGATCCAGCAATTTCTTTTGCATGAATTACCTGATTCCTCTGAGGCATGAGACAATGTAGCCCAGGGATGGCGAACCTTTTGGAGACGAGTGCCCAAACTGCAACCCAAAACCCACTTATTTATCGCAAAGTGCCAATGCTGCAATTAAACCTGAATACTATACTGAGGTTTTAGTTTAGGAAAAAAAAACTGTTATCTGACGCTTGGCTGCTGGGGTGCCGGGCTCGTGTGCCTGCTGTGGCACGCGTGCCGTAGGTTCGCCACCGCTGGTGTAGTCCAATGGTTGGGAGTAGAAGTAGAAATAGAGCAAATCCCAGCTTGATCTTTGACTGGCTGTGAGACCCAGAGCAAGTTACTTAAGTTCCTTACCAGCTCTTAGAGGTGCGGGAATTAAGTAAACAATGTTTATTTAGCCTGTGCCTAAGGCATGGTTCATGCCCTGTATGCAGCAACTTACTGCATATTGTTTAATGCTCAGTAATCCTGTTTTACAGATAAGGCACAGAGAAGTAAAAGGGGTTGCCAACAGTCACGCTGTCCTACTCCTGGGTCTTCCCTCCACACAAGGCTGTCTGCATTCCTTCCTGAGGACGGGCACAGTGTGTCCCAAGGCTTGAAGTCTCTTCGTGGAAAACATCAGTACTTGCCAATGGAACGAGGAATTCTCTTTTCATGTTCCCCAGAGGATAAAATACGATGTCACGTGTCCACAGAATTTGCGTCTCCTCCTGTGGTCAGAGGCGGAAGGTTGTTCTCCACCGGCTGCCCAGCTGATTGATGCCAGCCAGTGCTTGGCGAGGAACCATCCCTTACACCATGACTGAAGTGAGTTTGACTGCCTTCTCTTCTGCTCCTTCTCATCCTTGTCCACACCCACAAAACCTACATACTGAAGACAAATGTTTGCGAGGATGCTTGTTCAGAACGCTGAATGGCTTCAGTTGTAAGGCGTAATCATTGCCGAATGTTTCTGGCCTAATTTCCTTATACCAAACACATGCTTTATTGTTGGGGTGTATTTTCTTCACACACAACCCACCTTTATAGGATCAGGGTTATCTGGGTTTCACAAGGGGTTAGCTTTCCTCCGTGGGGGCCCAAGTGTGCCTTTGTTTGTGGAGCTGGAACGGATTTAAGCAGGAGGGCATCAGAGATGTTTGGACAAGGGGAGGGTTTGGTTTCCTTGTGGCTTTTTTTTTTTTAAAGGTTGGACTCCTCCTGAGGGATGGGAGCCTTTAAAGGCCAGGTGTTCTGGCTGGGAACAGAGAGGGAAACTTCCGGGCCTTTGAGTTGCTCGGCCAGGAGAATGCCAATGTGCTCGGGTTGCTCCTGGGACCTGCTTCCCTCCCCCTGCCCTCACCATCTCAGGGACCTTTACATTGGGTCTAACATGCCTGATACAAACTCATCTTATTGCACATTTGGGATCCAGCCACTAGGCAAGCATAAAAAGCAGGCACCCAAAGTTTGTAATGAGGTACTCAAACTTCAGAGTCAATATTGACATGTTTTGCAATCATCTCGGCCACTTCCTGTGATGAGGAGGTTGGCAGGTGGTGAGGGCCAGGGGGCATGATGTGGATGATGTGCTTACCTCTTCCTGTTCTCAAGTTTTATTAATGGGCCATTTGGGATTCAGCCTTGATGTATTAGTTATCTCTTGCAGTGCGACAAATTGCTAGAAAAGTTAGCAGCTTCAAAAGACAATAAATATATATCATCTTCCACAATGTCTACGAGTCAGGAATTCAGGGGCAGCTTTTGTTGTAATTCAGGCTCAGAGTGGTAGGCTCACAAATGAGGTTGGAGTTAAAATGTTGAATGGGGCTACATCATCTGAAGATTTGATTAGGGCTGGATGAGTCTATCCAAGAGAGCTTATTCACATGCTTGGCCAGTGTGGGCTTGCCATTGGCCAGAGGCCGCAGCTCTTCATCCAGCCCTCTCTGGAGGCCCACTTGGATGTCTCCGGGATGGCAACAGGCTTCTGCAGAGAATCCTCAAGGAAGAGCAATGTGGAAGCCACCCTTCCTTCAGGAAACAGCCTTGGAAGTCCCATCATTTCTGTAAAATCCTGATGGTGACATAGATCGGCTGTACTTAGCATGTGAGGAAGCTACACCTGGATGAGATTAGGAGGTGAAAATCATCGGGTACCACCTTGAATATTTACTGCCACACTAGTTTACACATTTTCATAGTAGTTCTCTTCTCTACCTCTTCGCTGTTTCACTGAGGAGCATAAGACTCAGACTTCACTATTTATACCTGCACAGAGTAGAGCTATGTGAGACAAGGACACTCTTGGCACCGTGGCGTATGTAGAAGTAAAAACACATCTGTTATCTTCTGTTTATCCTGGGTTAGCCTGCTTTCCTTAGTGACTTATTCATGGTGTACAAAGTATGTTATAGATCTCCAAGAAGGGCCTAAACGATATGGCAGTCTCTTGCTGGCAAGGATGTGAGGGAAAAAAGAACCCTTCTGCACTGCTGGTGGGAATGTAAATTAGTACAGCTACTATGGACATCAGTGTGGGGCTTCCCCAAAAAACTAGAAATGGAACTACTGTTTTATCCGGCTATACCACTCTTCGGTATATACCACAAACAAAGTCAGCATACCATAGAGATACTGCAGAACCATGCACATTGCAGCACAATATAAAACAGCCTAGGATGTTATGGTTTGTGTCTAGATGTGCCCCCCAAAGCCTCATAAGCTCATAGGTGGGGTGTTTGGGAGGTGACTGCATCATGGCGGCATGAAACTCACCAGTGGATTAGTCTGCTGATGAGTTTATAGCTAAATGCCACGCTGGGAGGTGAAGCCTGGTTTGGAGGAGGCGGGTCACTGGGGGCGTGGCCTGGAGGGGTCTATCTCCCTCCCTCTTCCCTTGCTTTCTCTCTGCTTCCCACCTGCAGTGCGTTGCTATGTTTCTCCTCTGCCAAGCCACCCTGCCCTGGAGCCAGCTGACTATGGATTGAACCCTCTACCCACTATGAGTCAAAATAAATCTTTCCTCCTTTACGCTGTAGGTGTCGTGTGACGTGTCTCACTGTTGAGAATGTATCTAAGACAGTGCCCATCAACAGATGAATAGATAAAGAAAGTGTGAGGTTTTTATATGTAGTGGAATATTATTCAGCCATTAGGAAGCATGAAATTCTGTCATTTGCAGGAAAATGGATGAATCTG
Organism: Hystrix cristata; assembly: GCA_004026905.1. Classification (NCBI taxonomy): domain Eukaryota; kingdom Metazoa; phylum Chordata; class Mammalia; order Rodentia; family Hystricidae; genus Hystrix; species Hystrix cristata. The sequence goes on from PVJO010001733.1 coordinate 149,399, forward strand.
GAGACCATTATAATTTGTGAAGTGAACCAGATGCAGAAAGGCAAACAACAGGTTCTCCCTAATGTGTTGAATCTAAACAAAATGGAACAAAACAAAAAACAGGGGACACTGTTATTAGACAAGAGGAAAACCAAGAGGGAGGAAAAGGTTGGGTGTAACGGCTGGGAATAGGGGGGAGTAGATATGAACAAAATACATGCATTGAAACGCCCCCAAAAATATGAAACTAGGCTTGAGGGTGGGTCAAGGGGGGTGATGGGTGAAAATGATCAAAGTATGTTATGTACATGTACAGATCTGCCAAAATGAAACCTATTAATCTGTATAACCAATTAAAAAACAATGAGAAAAATAATATAGCAATTTCTCATCTTTTTTTGTGCCTAGACTCTTTCCTTTTCCTCCTCTGGGTATACTGAGAGATTAGGACCTATGTGCTTAAGAAACACTGAGCTGAAACATTCATCAGAGAAGAGAAAATTGAAGAGCCATCCAATCAGCTTCGGGTGTTTGGCTGCAGGTACAGGACTGGCTCAGCCTCTTGTAAGGCACTTGGTATAATGACGTCTAGAAGACATGCGGGAAGGAAAGTGGGTCAGATGTCACTGTACAAGACGTTTATTTTTCGATTCTCCATTTTGAGCAGAGACTTTGGAGAGAAACGCCTTCCTCTTTTCCTCTCCATTCTCACAGCTGGAGTTTCTGCTGCTCAGGACTCGAGGAGTGGCTTAGCTGTGTGTTCTGGCTGTGGTATCACCTCTGAGGGTTTGTTTGGTGCTGGGAGATTCCAGGGTGGCACATCCATGCCGCGTGTTGACAAAAACCTCAGTTCATCACCCTGTGGGCTTCATAAAGCTGCTGCCCATGTGGCAGCTGGCTTGTTTCAAGTGATCCATGAGGGAGCAAGGAGGAACCTGCAGTATCTTTTGTGACGTAGTCTTCAGTTATATTTAATGATTTCTGCAGTATCCCACTATAATTCTGTATTTGGACTGTTCTGGTCAGGCCTATTCATCGTGAGTCAAGGAGGGAGGTGGCTATACAATGGCATAAAGTCCAGGATGGAAGAGATATCGGGGTCATCTTGGAAGTTGGTTCTACACCTACCTTATAAAGAATGAAATGATTGAATGAACATCCTTCAATAGGTGATATGCATTTCCAAAGGGCTAAAATCATGGCCATTTGCTAGAGACTGTATCTGTTCTTCTCCGAGAAACATAACTCTGGGAGTCATGCATGATTTATCCCTTATTTCAACAAACTTCCATGGAGCACCATGATGTGCCCCTTCTGCAGTGGAAGACCTGCAAGGGGAGATATTTCAGGAGCACAGTCAGAACCGGACAGACATGACCAGGCAGGCTTACCACTTTGATTTATAACCAGCCCTGAAGAGTTGTCTTTCATTCTAATAATTTTTTTAAGTAGGGCCCCTCAAGTAATCACGCGAGCCCAAGCAGCACTTCTGCCCTTTGTTTGTTGGGTAATGACTTCATTTCAAGTGTTCTGGTAAATGGATCGACTGCCCTCTCCACCTCTCTCACTGGTCATAATTCTCTCTGTTCCTATTTCAGTCAGAGACAAGTGTCCTCCAAACCGCACTCCCTGCATTTATCAAAGCTAAGTAGCTTCCTGCTGCCTTCCCCCATGTTTCTAGAAGCAAACTCCTCTTACCTTACAGAGAGAACCTAACTTGAGTGGGAAACTTGATTAATACACAATTTATCTCTTCCTTCCTGTTATTTATGTCTCAGTCAAAATTTTTAGTTGCCAGCAAGGAAGGGATGCTGGCCATCTTAAGCATAAGGGATTTTATTGGCAGGACAAGAAGTTTCTCGGATTTGGTGGGTAGCTTGAAAATAGATGAGAACTGAGGGCTTTCTCTGGTGCCAGGCAGCAGGGTCCCTCCGTGACCACTGTGATAAAGACTTTCAGCTGTCCTGGGAAATAATATCTGGTTGGCTTGGCCAATATCACCCCTGAGGTCAGACTCTATGGATGGGAAGAAAGAAACAGTGGCTAGTTTTGTTTAAAAAATGATAATAAAGGCAAATATTTCTCGCATTTCCTAATTTGCTGAATGGCTCTTATCGTTTTGCTGTCCTGCCATTCAAACTATGTCTTCACTTTACTCAATGAGAAGACAGTCACTTCACAGGCCTCAGGACCTACCAACACCTTGTGTTTTCCATAACAACCCGAAGTTGTCAAACACACACAAGAAGTGCTTCAACTGCATAGTCTGTTAATTTACCAATAATCGTCTTCAAATGCCATTTATTACAGAAAATTAGAAGAATTTAGCACAAGCAGAAAAATATTGTCACCTTCTGAATTTTTAATATGTGCATTTTGATTTATAAAGAAATCCTTCATTTTGTTAATTAGAGCGATGTTGCTAAGCTATGGCACTGAGGATTATTGTGACTTCTTGAATCAATCAGTGATTTTAGGCAATAATTCATTAAAATAGATTTCTTCTCAGGTCCAGTTTTAGGTCTTGCTCTAGCGAGCATCCTCATGCATGCTGGGTTTGTAGCTGCCTTTCTAGGGTCCTTCTTCAAATCCTTCATTCTCAGTCCACCTGCCCATTTTGAGCATTTTTCCACAGGGAGTTGGTCTGCTTGACCTCTGCCTTGCCCTGGGTCCTATAACTTCTTTCAGAAGAACACTGGATTCTAGATGGTTCAAAGGGTTTCTAGTTTTCCAAGCCTGCCCTCCAAACCTAGCCCCTTCACAGTAAGCAGCAGGAACACAATGATTCCTTGTCAAATGATTGAAAGAATGAGAAAGTGGGCTGGGGATTTAGCTCAGTGATTAGAGTGCTTGCCTTGCAAGCACAAGGCCCTGAGTTCGATCCCCGGCACCACAAAAAAAAAAAAAAAAAAAAAAAAAAAAAAAAAAAAAAAAAAAAGAAAGAAAGAATGAGAAAGTGAGCAAATGCTGTCTTGGTCTGTTTGGGCTGCTGTAATTAAATACTGTCCCTGGGTAGCATATGCACAACAGAAAACTATTTCTTATTGTTATGGAGGTCCCAGATCAGTGGTTCTTAATAGGGTCGACCTTGCTCCCCGCCCCAATTCCATTTGGCAATGTCTGGAGATATTTTTGATGATCACCACTGGGAAGTGAGTGGTGTGCCCCAGCATAAAATCTGTGAGATTTAAACATGCTAGGAGATGCCTTATAAAACATAAAGAAGCTGATCTGAAAAGGGCAGTTCCCACTGTCTGCTGTTCTGGGGCAGGGACTAAAATCGTTTCCCTGCAGTGGGGGCACAGCTCTCCAGGATTTGTAAACTTTACAACAATATAAAATTAGAGATATAAAGTCTAAGGAAAGGAAAACATTTTATTGGACACTTTATTGGAAAGGGGGAAAAAGGAGGAGAGATAGCTGCCCTGAACAAATCAGAGTGGGTTCTCCAGAAAGACAGAGGTCCTGAGGGTCCTTTGTACTCGGCCCTTTTTATTAGTGTGGCAGAAGGACTCTCCCCTCGGCAAGCATTACAAGTTGATTGGCTATTTTAGGCCCAAGGGTCCCACTCCAGGTACCATTTCTACATGCAAATTCCTACTTGAGCTTCATTTGGTTTTCCTTTGTCCTGTCAGGAGAATTTATGGGTTTGTTAAGAGGACTTTAGTTAGCAATTAAATAAAGGGAAACATAGTGAGAGAAAAAAAAAAAATATATATATATATATATATACAGAGTTCCCCCCACAAATGTATACACACTTTGGCAGTTCACTGTACCAATAAATGCCTGGAAGCTAATGGCCACCACTTTGAGCACCTCTTGTAATTATAGAGGCCAAAGGTGAAAAAGAGCTGTCTTTTACGTGGCTACTCCCTAATCTCCTTTGCAAGGCGGGGAGGGGCAGCTAGGCTAACTTGGTTAGGGCTCCTGCCTGGCTTATCAGCTTTTTCTGGTCTTGTTAATTGTTCCCTCAGTAAAGTTTTAACTCTTTGTGGTCCAGATTAGCCAGAAAGACCCATGAGGTTTTTCCCTTTTTACAGACCCTTTTCCCCTACAACACCAAATCTTCACGCAGTAATTCAATATTGGGGCCTTTCTCCTATTAAAACAGGTGCACAATGCACAATGCCCAATGCTCCCCCGGCCCTGGACTTAAAGTACAACCTTGTAGTTAGTGCTGGGCATTTTCTTCCCTGAGTGATAGATTTTGTTTCACCAAAAATGAGCATTACTGAGCTTCTAAGGAGATACGGTTGTATTTAATGACAGCTTTGTTTGCCTTGGGAAATGTGAGATGTTGCTGCAAAATGATAATAATCATTAACTTTGGGTTTATTCTGGGGTTAATGGATTATTATACTGCTATGGAAATTTATTCCCCAATAAATGTGAAATTTCAATTTTTCTGAACCTTTTCTCTCTTTGCCACATGTTTGTTTTCATCTTCTGTTTTAAAGATGTGCAGACCCTAGACAAATGGGCCAACAAAGTTTGCAGTGTTTCCTTTAGTTTCAAAGAAGAGAGAGCAATGATACGTGTAGCTCTCCTATTCCTTAACAGGAGAAGCTTTGCAGGCTTTGTGGAAATTTATTTCTCTGGGGCTTCCAGGCTTCCAGAATTGATCACTTCCATACGAATCTCAAGTTCAACCTGGTGGATTGTAATGGCTTCAATCACCAGTTCAGGCCTTTCTGATTCTTGATAATAATGGCGGGGAATTGATAGGACTCATTGAGTTGATAGGACTGCATCTGACATAGGAGATTAAGGCACGATAGAGCTAGCTGGGCAAGTAGGTGTGACCTGTTAATTACAAAATCAGAGAACACATGTGTAGAGTAGTCCCCAAAGCCCTGCGTGTGAACTTCTTGCAAGAACTTGAGCAGGTTTTCAATAGGACGGCCTAGATCTGATGTCAGCCTGAGGTGCGGGATCCCAGGATCACCTCTCAGGACCATTATGTGGACATTCTCATACGTTTCCCTGAGATTTGGACAGTATAAAGGACACTGATGCCAAGAAGAGCTTGTTAGCATGAGTCATAGGCAGCCAAATTGGTTAGAAATTACTATACAGTCAGAGGGGTACCGGGATGTCTAGGAAGTCAGTAGAAGAAAAGAAAGACATTGGAATTGTCCCTGGAGGTGCCACAGAGGTGCATCTGAAGAAGACCAGGCCTCAAGATAAAGATGCAATGACCAGGCCTATGTGTCTCTCCTAAGGGATAACCAGTGACTTGGAATTATACTATAATTGGTATCGCCTGATCCAGTAAAGTCCAGATAGATTCGTAAGGAAGGCACACATTAGGGTTTTGGTGGACCTAGTTCCTGGGTAGGGGTTTCTCATGTGACTGGCAGGAGAGAACTACAATCAGGTTCTTTGGTTGCTGGTTTTCTGCTTGGCACTGCAGTTGGAGTCAATGGTAACTTTTATCTTTTGAGGCATATTTTGCTAAAGACTGGAGACCTACCGTATGAAAACTCTTGGTCTTGACTGTCTTTCTGTCCTTGAGATAATTAGGGTATAGTTCTGCCATGCATAGAGTCCCTCTTCTGTCCCTTCTCCACTGCTCTGACCTGAGAAATAATGCAATTTACCACAACAGTGTTTGGTCCCAGGAAATTCTTTTCTCTGTGACTGCTGGATTCCAAGATTGGGTTTCTGGAATGGTGAGTTTCCCCTCCTTGCAACCTTTCCAGAGCGGAACTGACCTTCACTCTGGGCCATATTCTAAAAGCCTGGTCTAGATTTAATCCTCAAACTCTCAAAGAATAAAAGGAAAATTTTAGAGCAAATTTATCAGCCTTTCTGCCCTTAGGCAGAACTGGAAATTAACTCCTTTCACTTCCTCCTTCCTTCAAGAATACTGCACTACAGGACAGAGTGGTTTTTATAGCACAGATAAGTTCATTGATAGAACAAAAATCATTCCTAGGGACTCTTATGCATTAATAACAGTTTTAAACAAAAACAGGTATTAAAGGATAGCCACAGCCCCAGTCTCCAGAGGACTGCCTCTCTTTTGCCATGATTTATCTCCAGACATCTTCCTAGGCCAACCACCCTTCTCAGAGGTATGCTAACTGAGGTTCTGGAAAAGGAAAGCCTGTAGCTAAGTAGGTCCAGATGTCACAGGACCGTGAGGAAGGGGGCCCAGGCACATGGTAAGAGCACCTAATCCAGCTCTGGCCACTTCCTCGCATCTCCAGTTTGCTGCCACAGGTGCTGGGTGGCTTTATATCTAGCAGATGCCTTAGACTCCAGGCACAGAGCAAGAGGGATAGACAGGGATACCTTCTCTTCTTTTGTTTCTTTTCCTTTTAAAATACATACTTAGTTCCAAAGAGTGTCACCTAGTCTCTTTCTACACCCAAACCTGGCCTGAGCGCCCTCTGGAAATAGTTGAAATTATGTTTAACAGTCTATCCCTTTAGAGAGAACAGTCATATGTGGCTATCAAAACAGCAGTTTTGGCTATCAGCCATGGCTATCAAACTGTGGTTATCAAAGCAACAATAAGAAGTCTGTGTTGTTGGCTATTTCAATAAGATAAACTATCAGCCTAGGACCCATTTTAAAAACAGTCTTTGCTTTCATGAGTATAACTTTGCCAAATACATGAGAGTGCACTCTAACTTGAATGTAATCATCTTGTGTGTGTTTGTCTGTTTGTCTCTTCAATGTGTGTTAATATATATTTTTTGAGCTCAACAATTTATTTTTACTTTTTGGTGCTTTTTGAGATTTCCATGGAAAAATCATCTATATAGGTTTTCAGGGTTGCCAAACTTTTTAAAAACATTAACAGATGAGAACTTATAGTCTGAAGGTTTACACAGGACTTACAAATAAAAGCACTAAAGTTTGATAGCATAAAGGTTACATATGACTTAGGTTAATATAATATGTTTCTGTGTGCTAATTTTTAAGTATATATTGTTTTCCAGAAGTTTTACTTAATTTGGCTTGTTGGTAAACACTCAAGACATTACCTCAAATGCTTATGGTTCATCTAGCTTAATAGTAGGCTAATTTAAATCCCTTGAGAAAAGTAAAATGTCTTTAAAGTTGGTGACATATTTCCATCCAGCTTGTTAGCTAATTGAGATAATATGAAAAGGGTTGCTTTTGTAAATACAGTGTCTATTGTTGTTTGTATACAATAATTTAAGAGTTTTTCCTTGGTTAAAGATAATATGTGTAGCTTAAAGTGTTTATATGTCATGATTTGGTTCTCATGAGTTACCTAAAACAATTGCTAAGATATATTTAAGTTGATTGTAATGAAAAGGTTAAGCTTTCTATGTCCAAAGCAATAAGGTTTTCTTAATATTTTGAAATGCTCTTGGTTAAACTTACAAAACTAGATTTAAAAGCTAAGGTTTTATATTTTACTAAAACAAGTTTCTTATGTTCTCATTGGTAGGCTTTTGGTTACTAAAAAGTGGGATTTAAGTGTTAAAGAGTATTTAAGTGTTAACCTATGAAATGTTTTCAATAATCAGTTCATGACTGGTTAAATAAACAACTGTTATCCTAGTTTATGACATATATTTGGGCATATATGAATGTATACATCTAAATACAAGCTATGCTGTGAGTCTAAGCTTCAAAGTTAAGTTTATGGAGTTAAGACTATGTAAGTTTAATACATACAAAGTAATTAGTAAGTACTCTCCTTCATATGATATATGTGTAGAACTTAAACATATAAAATGATCAAAATTTGACATCACTTTAAATTTTGGTCCTGACATTTAAACTTGTTCTACAAGCATTTTTTAATTGTATAAATGAGATGTGCTTATATATTGGGTAACAAGTCTATTTGTGGTTATGAATACTGTTTTCTAAACTTATCAGAGCTGTAAAGATGTCCTTAATTCTTGTCAATATAATATTGTTAACCTCACGGTATATCAAATGGTACATTTGTGTTTCTCAAGTGTACAGGCCTTTAAGGATGTGGATTTGAAAAACATATTATCATACTGAAAAAAGTTGTTTATGGTAGTAAATTTGAGACATCTGACATTCCCTTGCTTGTGTTCCAGCTATTTGTGATGGAATGTACATGCCAATCCAGCATGAGACAACCAGCCAGATGGTGAAGATATGTTTTCAGGCTTGTGCTTGTGTTACTTTTACGTAATTGTGTTACAACAGTTAGAGTTACTTAACCATTGTACAGTCCAGACAATGTCACTATAATGATTAAAGATTAGACATTAATAGTCTGTAAAGTGCATCTATAAATAAGCAGATTCTACTTAAATGTCACTCTGTTAACCAAAAATGGTTAAAAGATGACAAATTAAGTAAAAGTTTCTTTATGTCATTTAATATCTTGTGATTAGATAAAGAAAACTGACTAAAAAGCCATTTTATACTAAGACGGACATTTAAATGTGTTTCAGAGATAGTAAGGTCATTGTGATTGTCATGCTAAAATGTTATGTATTCCTTGATCTCAAGTTTTTGCTGTAAAGTTTTATAATTGTTTTCTGTTAATATTCTGCAGGGATTCAACTTCTAAAACAACCATGATTGGTAAAGAAATAATAGCTCATCAGTCATACTGTATTTCGAGGTGCTTAATAGCTAGATAAAATCATAATATATAATACTGAAGTGACTGATCTTCTGTTCTGGGTGTTCAAAAACTGAGGTTTGGAGACCACAACTAGAAAGACAACTGGACTCAGAGCACAGCCAACATTTTGGCCCTGGCCCTCCAAGGTCAACAAGGATCCAGGACATAAGATAACAGTTTCTACAACATCCTACAACTTTGAGAGTCACCCAACCTCCTGAACAGGGAGATTGTTGGGCCCCAGAGCATAAATGTGCCAAAAAAGAGGGTCATTAAAGAGGGAAAAGCCTCCTATGCTTTCATAGAAAGCCACATGGCCAAGCAAGACTATAACTCATCCTAGTGGCTGATGCTGACAGAGGACCTGAGAGGCTCTATACATGGTTCCAAAAGTAATGCCTGAAGAGTCTTAACTGACCTTGATAGGTAACAAGAGGTTAATTTTGATTAACACTGGTCTCACTTTAACTTGGTCTTAAACACACAGCAAAAAAGTATAACCGAAAGATGTATAAAAACTATGCCATAGTAATGAAGGCTAGATATAGAAAGGGAACTTCAATCACTGACCCCTGCTGGCAGTTTCCAGTTACATATATAGCTGACAACTGTTATGGTTCAGTAAGGCTAGAAAGCTGCTGTGGAAGCTATAAAAGCCCAACAAGTCTTTAAATTCCTTAGCTAGAACTGTCCTTTAAAATCACCAAACTCTCCATCTTCTTACAGCTAAAACTAGAGGGACTTGTGACAAAAATATTGGACTTATAGATAACCTCCATCAGTAGAAGGGTCCGAGAGACAGCTGGTTACAATTACTATTCCAATCCCTTAAAGGAGTGTCTAGATCTGGCTCTTTTCCCCAGTCTGCCTTTCCATTCTAGTGCTCACGCTGTGGTGGTATATGCTTTATTTTTATTTTTTTTTTTAATTTTTTTTTATCATTTTTTACCAAGAACATGTATTGGTACATTGCATACATAATGATCATAATCAACATGGTTAATTTCTTGGAAAATTTGTTTATTCTTGCCTAGAGGCTGCCAAACTCCAAGTGATCATGCAGATGGAACCGATGACAAATATGCCAGATTCCCTTTTCCCAGGATCCACTAGATTGACCTTGTAAAGACAGTTCTAAACTGCTAAACTGAAACATGACTTCTATCTAAGGGCTAATCCATTAGATTAGCTCTCTGAACTCTGCTGCCTGCAGCCTCCCCTACATTGACCCTTCTCACCTCAAAACAGCTAGATTGAAAATTTTCACCTTCTCCTCTTAAGTGCAGTTAGGGATAGCTCTTTGTGGGGAAATATAGGAAGCTAAATTAGATAGAAATTAATATACAGTCAAAGAGGGACTGAGCTGTTGGGAAGTCGGCACAAAAAATAAAGACATTGGAATTGTTGCTGGAGGTGCATCTGAAGAAGATCAGGCCTCAAGATAAATATGCAATGACCAGGCCTACATCTTCGCCTAAGGGATAAGCAGTAATATGGAATTTACTATACTTGTTATCACCTGGTCCAGTAAAGTCCAGATAGACATCAGTCACCCAGATGGGTGACCAGAGCATTCATCTGTTCCCAAAATGTCTTTGTTCTTTTCAGGTACCAGTGCTACATGACCCACTTCCCTATTGGACCAATATTAGCTAAGCAGCTATACTTGTAATCCTGTAGGTTGACTGTAATTTGACCTACGTTGTACTGATGTGACTTTGCTGTATAAATTACCCCTGACAAAGGGCCTCAGTGGCAACCCACTTTTGGGTCCCCTCCTATCTCTCAGGTGCTATCTCTCAATAAATTTTTCCTAATCTTAACCTCCATTGTTTCTTAGAATTCATTCTTTAATTTCAAGGGACACAAACTTGGCATATCTGACATCTAGCAGATTGGGAGTTATATTTTCCCCTATATCAGTGGCTTTCCTCATGATAACCTGCTGTGCTTTCTCCAGAGTGTTCTTTTATCTTGCTTTTTCCTCTTTTACTTAGCTCAAGCTCACTCTGCAGAGCCAGTTTCTCCCCCACTTTTCACTTTTTCAAATAAATATTGCCACTGCTTTTTGCTCCTTTCATTCAGTTCTTTGTTCGAGACGGGAAGAACCTGGAATCCAACTCCAGAAGGAGAGGCGAGCAGCCTGGAACCTGGTCATGTTTATTTGGTGAGCCTTTTAGGAGGAAGCTAGCCAATAACACCTCCAGGAGGATTCAACACTGGCCTGATGGCTCTGTCAGCTTGGCAGCAGCTTCTGGATAGAGGCTTTGTGCTTTCAAAATGGATCTGCAGAAACATACAGCTGCTGCAGCGGCCCCACCACGCTTCCCACCCTTCCCGCCTGTCTGAGGTGCAGCGCAGGCTTCTGCTGAACAGTCAGGAACAGACAGTCAGCAGGATGAAATAGCCAGCAGAGTCAGTCAGTGTTTTCAGCACGCCTACCGTGTAGGTTGGGCCCAGAATGAGGAACCGGAAAGTGGAGATTGGAGGAGGGCTCCGCCCTGAGACCTCTGTCCTTGTTTTCAAAGCGTCTGGGCAGCAGGCACATCTCTGTAGCCCCTGGGATAACACAAAAGGCTCATCATCAAATCAGGCTTGCAAGGACAAGAGGCATTACCTCGCTCACATTTTACTGATGATTTTAGTCACACCGGTAATTGTGAAGCAGAGGTGAATGAGGGAGGCCAGGGACTGGCCTGGGCCCTCTTCTTGCCCTGTCAGGGTGTCCTTGCTCCCATTCTCAAGTGTGGTCTCCACGCAATGTTTCCAATATGAGCAGGATTTCAACACAACAGAGCTATTTCCACCTTGAGCCACCTCCATTTTCTGTTGTGATAATTGCAGAGGTTATGTGGCATCTTCCAGCGAGGCACGCTCCATAAATCCATGAGTCCCAGATTTGTTTGCCATCAGAAGCCCAGACACTAAGGTATATCTTGCTGCAAATATTCTTTGGGAAATGCCTCTTACCTTACTTTCGTTTTCTGTCTGCCTCAGTAGCATGTGTACGAGGGAATATAATTGAGCACATTCTTTTTTTCCCAAGAAATTCCTTGTAGAGAAATAGAAAGAATTGCAGGCCTACTGCTCACTCTGACCTCCACAGGTGCTGTGATTGACTGGTAAAATCTGCCACAGACATTACTAGTGGAGGAGGGTAGAGAATAGGGCAGAATTCAGTTGCCCTCAGCATTCAGAGAAGCCTGACCTGCTCATTTGAGGCCTTGAGGGCAGTGAATTGCTGAAGGTCATATGCTGGTATGGCCAGAAATGACTCAAATCTAGGACTCTGGACTATACGGTTATTAATAAGTATTCTTGTATATCATAGTAGTTAAAAGTACATACTCTTGAGTGAAATTGCATGCTCTTTACTTCTTACTAGCTATGATCTATCTTGCTCAAGCTCTTTAGCCTTTAGAAATCCTGAAGGGGAAAAGATATTGCCATTGCATGGTTTTCTGTCGGGAGCCAAGAGGCAAGCCACTTCAGCAAAGTCCAACATAATTCGTGACTTCCGTATTCCCAGAGCCCGCGCGCGCCAAGTTCAAACAGCCCGCGCGCGCCAAGTTCAAACCTCCCGCGCGCGCTGATATTCAAACCCCGCCACCAGCTTAGAATCAATCAGCACCTAGCCACCCTATGACGTATCTAGCCCTGCCCTGCTTGCCCTAACTATATATATCCAGCTACAGCAATAAAAATTTTTGAGGCTTGATCAGAATCCTTGTCTTGCCTCCATTTTTTGCGCTCCTTGTCCCTTCTCATTCTTCTAGGTGGTCTCCTCGGTCCCCGTTGTTGTCCCGCGGGTCGGGACAAACTGGCGCCCAACGTGGGGCTCGAGTGACGACTCCTCGGAGAACACCTACTCTGGATAAAGCCGGATCCGGGAACACTATAGTCGTCGGAAGGACCTCCGAGCGACTTCATCTCTAGATCGCCGCGGTACAGCCTGCCGCGAGACAGATCTGCTAGATCGCCGCGGTCCAACCCGCCGCGAGACAGATCGGAAGGAAGAGGTGAGTAGGCGATCTTTTCGGGACAAGCATTTTTCTCCCCTCCCCTCTCCCTCCTCCCTCCTCGGGACCTACAAAACAGTGGTTACTCTGCCAGCCAGTTAAAAGCCCCTAGGGCGGCCGCCACTTTCTTAATGCAGAGGACAGGTTTCGCTAGCGCACCCGATCTGATCCCCCTGCTGTCAGGCGGGGAATGTCCGATTCGGTCTGTGCTAGTTTCCTTTCCGGGGTTTATCTCTCCGCAGGCCGGGAGGTGGCAACCGGTTTTAAGACTCCCGCCCTCGCCTTTAGGCTTGAGGGTGGCGGCTTTTGACCACACCGCCTCGTTAACCAGC